>SZYD01000857.1:0-48657 GCA_009363875.1 Mikania micrantha | reverse complement strand
TTTAATGTCAATTACTTTTAAAATTTCAGTTGTACAAATTAAGAAACTCGGGTATAAATTGTTTAGTTGTTAAAAATTTTAGTTATTGTTTATTACTTAAATTACTTATTAATAAGTAAATTAATCATTTTATATAAAAATATCGTTTTATAATTACTAAATTGTTACTATTTAATTGTTTATATTTTATATTATACCTTTGTGATACACGGGGTAATAGTCTAGTAATAATATCTATACTCTATAATAAAAGAGTAACAATTTTGCCACTTGTCACCCTCCTACATTACTAATGACACATGTCACCTTCTTAAACTAATATTGTCACATGTCAACTCCTTATCATTCCACTTAATTCTCTCTCTTATTAAATAATTATATTATCTTTCTTATTAAATAAATTATTTCACTTATTAAATAATATAATATTAATAACTAATATCTTATTTATCTTTTTATTATAAAGCATAAATTAAATTCTAAAATCAAAATTTTTAAAGTAAGAAATATTTTATTTTCAAAAAACAAAATTTATGTAAAAAAACAAGTTATCTTAAAAAATGTTTTTTTAAATAAAACATATTATAAAAGAAGTTTTTAAACAATGAGATTTTTATCATGTAACGACGTTTTTTAATTTATTTAAATTCTGAAGTAATAAAAATGATAGAAAAGTTACATTTTTGTTCCGTTATGTTTAACGCTAATTTAAATTGAGTCGTTGAACTTTATTAATTACAAAAATTATATTTTATATTATTGATTTATAAAATTTAGTTTTTAATATAATAGAAACTGAAGTTTTTAATGTTAGTTATTTCAAAGATATCAATTATTACACATTAAAAGGTCATATATCATTTGTATAATGATTAAAGTTTTTAATTATTTTTTTATTAATTAAAAAATTTATTAATATGTAATTTAATCATTTTATATAAAAATATCGTTTTATAATCACTAAATTTTCATTACTAACTAATTTAATATTTTATGTCAAAATCCGTGTGATACACGGGTTAATAACCTAGTATCTATACTCTCTAATAAAAGAGTAAATATTTTGACACATGTCAATTTATTAGGCTATTATTACCACATGTCATTTTTTCAAAAGAATTATTGCCACATGTCATTTTTTATTTTTATAATCATTATCTCTCATATTAAATGATAAATATAATTATATTTCTTTAATTTATTAAAGAATTTTAAATTTAATGACTAATGACTTTATATACCTTTTTTCATATTAAAAAATAGTTTTAACAAATAAAAAATGAACTCTTTTTTTTATTATTAAAAAGTACACTTAAACAAAGTTTACAAAATATGAAAATTTTCTAAAAATGAAATTTTTTTAAAAAAAATAAGAATTATTTTAAATTTGTAGTTTTAGGAAAAATAAAAGTTATGTAAAAATAAGTTTTCTTAAAAAAACAAATTTTTTAAAACAAGTTTTATTACAAAATATATAACATTTCAGTTTTCAACCCGTGTAATACACGGGATTTTACCTAGTATATATATATATTAGTATCGAGCCTGCCACGTGTACCTCCAAGTACCACGCACATGTCCCTGCCTCCACGTCAAACTCAAGCATCTCCCAAAACTTGGGGCCAAAGTTGTAAATCCACGTCAACTGAAGGGTATATCTGTCATTTTAACAATCTTTCCAAATAAAAATAACAAACATCTTAACATATTTAGTAACATGCCAAAATTACCGTATCGACTTTTATTTTACATCATGCAGTAGTAAGTTGTACCGTACATCTTCCAATGCTATTTCTTCCTTTCCTGTGTAGTGGCGGCACACCATAACGAAGCTACAACCATAGACCGCGAAGCAGGTGATCATCATTCAGAAGTATCTCCACTCTGTTCAGTTTCTTACGATAAAAAACCGATCGAAAGAATTGTGTAGAACGATCTAAATCTGGATCAAAATGAATCGATTACTTGCGAATTTGGTTTTGAGGAGGCGAGTGATCAACGGCGGCCGGATTATCGCCGGAGAAAGCATGTTACAGTCGCAGGAGTTTGCCGCAGCGGTGGTGTTTAGTGTGAGGCCGTTTGGTCCGGCGGTAATCGCTCCGGATCAGGATTTTGGAAGCTTTCAGTGGAGGAGGATGATAAGCTCTGCTGCGGAACCGGCGGCGAAGGCTCCGTCGGTGAAGCAGGCGGAAGCCGTAAGTAAGAAGGAAGGCGGTGATCAGGTTGCGGTTTCGAGTTATTGGGGAATTTCGAGATCGAAGATTACTCGGGAGGATGGGACCGAGTGGCCTTGGAACTGTTTCATGGTAACTAAATTGATTTTACATATTTTGATGTTTGTTTCGAATTTGTTGAGTTTGATCGATTCGAGTTCTTACACCTGATCGATTGAATGATTAAGTTTCTGAGATCTGGACGTTTGATTGAATTCTTTCACTTTTTATTAGATTAACAGATCGTATGTTTCGTCTTAAATCCCATTGATTTTCATTGGAGGTCAGTATTGCATGATGATTTTCAATTATGCTTTCTGAATTTAAGTGGCGAATCAATGAACTTCTGGATGCAGAAGGATTGATTTGCTAAATTATTTGGTCGATGAAAAATTGTGGTGCTATGCATTATTGATATGTTGATGTCTATTAGGCATGTTAAGAATCCAGTTACTGTTAAGAATATTTTTCTATCCATGGGTTCATTGTCAATATTCATTATAGATTTAAGTTGAAATGTGACAATTTGGGGACCATCTTCAAATCCTATAAAAATATTACCTAAAAGGAAATTTGATACAATAAATAAATATTCACGTCTAAAAAAAGTTGCTTGCATATGAATTTTTCTGCTAGTAACATACGCTTGTCGTTAATTTAACATATACGTGCATTTAAACCAGTTAGGGACTTGATTAACAAAAAATGTGTAGGGAATTATTCATGTAAAATGAAAAACTATGTTTTTGATGGTATTAGCCCTATCTTTGATATAGAGTTGTCTGGATTTCGTGTAACAACTTAAAGCATATGAGTGTTGTGACTTGTGGAACGTTGTTGATTTCTTATTTCTTTACAGTGTTGCAGAAATAACCAAGCGTTAGTCGGTTGGTGAGGTATTGTATAGGGATAAATCGGATTGGGAGTTTATATGCAATTTTTTAAAATTATATGTACAGAAAAAAATTAACTATAATATTTTAAAATAGGTATAAATTTTAAGTAATTTTTTTACCAATTTTGATCAAGGAGACCCAAAAAAGTTGTTAAAACACAAAAAAAATGTTTAAAACTCAAAAAAATCAGCCTTTGACACTAGCCCAATTTTTTACCGACAAGCCTGACTTTTTACCGACTAGGTCGATTTTTCCCCACTTGGTCGACTACCAATTAATACCTCCGATTTTGTGAAATTGCATCTGCTACCTCTGATTTTTGCCTGACTTGGCCGACTACCGTGATTTTCTCGAAAGGCAGATATTACTAGATATATGATGTTAAAGTCATTTTGTTTCCATTTATTTATGCTTCTGATTATTTATCATCTTTCTCTCTTTGTCTTGCTTTGTAGCCATGGGATACTTATGAATCAAACCTGTCAATCGATCTCAGCAAGCACCATGTACCAAAGAACTTTGTAGATAAATTTGCTTATAGGACAGTCAAACTGATGAGAATTCCAACCGATATTTTTTTCAAGGTATCTTTCTTCCTTATGTCATGCTAACGTTTATTATTAGTTATTTATCTGTTTACTGTAGTCCTAAATGTAGGCATATAAAGTTTGGTATGGTTAGTAATATCAGAGGTTAATATATGGCATGTAGGATGATGATATGCTACTATTTATTTAGCCATTCTGAGCAGATTTGAGTATGGATTGAGAAATATCCTTCAGAAATAAATATTGAAGGAACACACGGGTGAAAGTTAAAGGTTGCTTTAGGTTTGAGATGCCTGATAGGTGTAAGATGGTCAAAGTCGCCATATAATTTTTTAAATCATTTTATTTGGATACTCATACTCTTTAGTGTAATGGCATTAATAATTAATGCAGTAAATTTTTTTAAGAAAATGGATAAAAAGTTTGACCCATACTAAAATGATGTTTATGTTTCTTCAGAGGCGATATGGTTGTCGTGCAATGATGCTAGAAACTGTTGCAGCAGTCCCGGGGATGGTGGGTGGAATGCTACTGCACCTGAGATCACTACGCAAGTTTCAACAAAGCGGGGGTTGGATCAAAGCATTACTTGAAGAAGCTGAGAATGAAAGGATGCACCTGATGACAATGGTGGAGCTCGTGAAACCCAAATGGTATGAGCGGCTTTTGGTTTTAACCGTCCAGGGGGTTTTCTTCAATGCCTTCTTTGTTATATACATATTATCCCCAAAACTAGCACACAGAATTGTTGGGTATCTTGAAGAAGAGGCCATACATTCATACACCGAGTATCTAAAGGATATTGACAGTGGTGCAATTGAAAACGTTCCAGCCCCTGCTATCGCTATCGACTATTGGAGATTGCCAAAAGATTCAACCTTGAAAGATGTCATAACCGTCATACGAGCTGATGAAGCTCATCATCGTGATGTCAACCATTTTGCTTCGGTAAGTCTTTGACTACCAATTAGACTAGAGCCAAAAAAAATGACAGAGGGGCGAGTTGTGTTGACTCAAAAAGACAAGCAAAATGGGAGGGGCTGGTTAGGTTGACCCAAAACACTTATTTAACTAAAAGTATTCGGAAGGTTTACTTGGGTTGGAAGCGTGAGAGAGCTACTTGCTATCAACTCTTTTAAACTAAAATAGAACCGAGCATAAACGACCTTGAGCATGAATAAATGACCTCAGATATTGAGCTTGAGAGCTGGTATATATATAAATATAACAAAAATTGATATAATAATATTTTTATTATGAGAATATGATAAAGGAGGGCAGGCCTTGGAGCAACATATAAGGTTGTTGCGTTGTGACATTAAGGTCATTGGTTCAAGCCGTGAAAACCTCTTTTACAAATATGTAGGATAAGGCTGTGTACATCGGATCGCTTAGCGATCCGGCCTCTCCTCGGCCGCTGCGCAAAACGGGAGCTAAATCAAGCATTGAATACACCTTTTTTTTTTTGTTATTTTTTTGTTATGATAAAGAATGACTAAATAACATTTGTGGGTATTAATTGGAATGCGTTCTTTTAAGAACTAATGGTATGTTGATAACCATGTGAGAACTGAATAAGTCATGTAGGACCACTGCAATAAAAAAATAAAATTGAAAAACAATGATTATTTATTTCTTTTCACTGTTCTTTGATTTATCACCTCTTTTAATTGTTTTAAGAAAACTATAAAATACGAATTATTAGCACATATGCATACATGCATCCAGATAAAAAAAACTATATATATACAGGGGTTGTATCATTTGGAAACCCAATCTTAGAGAGAAAACCCTTAAACTCTATATGAGCCATTGATTTGGAATTTCGAAAATAAACATGTGGTTCTTATTAAATTGAATAAAAAATATGGTTTAATGGAGATCACATGTTTATTTTCAAGATTCAAAATCAACGAATCATATAAGGTTTAAGGGTTTTTTCTATAAGATCGAGTTTTCAAAGGATACGATCCCTATATATATATATATATATATATTATATTTTTTAAAATAACTCTTAAAATTTTGAATTTATATGCCCTTTGTTAATTCATATTGTAACTAGTATAAGAGTTAAAACTTAAAAGTGGTTTCATGTAGTTTTCAACATATTTTACCCCTATATTAATAATATATGTATAAATAAAGAACTATCAATTAAATAAATGAGCGGCTCTCAAGTCTCAAGGTTAAAAAATTGACTTAATCGGCCTAGCTCGTTTGTGACTTTACGTATAAGAAAAGTGTGGTTTGTTATTGTTGCAGGATATCCATTTCCAGGGTAAGGAATTGAGGGAGGCTCCAGCACCTGTCGGTTACCATTAAACCATTTGCTTATAGAGTTACAGGATCTGCAGTGTTTTGTTCAAAAACAAATAAGGATTCGTACAGTAATATGAACTTGCGTTAAAGTATGGTATTGGCCATCTTACCTTTGTCAAATTTGATGGGGATTCGAAATTGTTTTGCATAAAAGTAGTTAAATTGGCATGTTATTTCTTAGGGTGATTTTCCTTGGAGACCACCAACCCGGTTGCTTAAGGGCATGCTTTACCTGTTCCTCCTGGTTAGTCGAGTATTGGGTGACCCGGAGGTTTACCACGTAAATAGGTTCCTACGGTCATTAAAAAATGTTGTAATTAAACAAATAGGCTAATAGTTTCTTTGGATAATCTTTAGTAAATTTCTCATCAAATATGATATTGACAACTCTTATATGCCTGAATCCTTACTACTCATATAGTTTTGAAGTTACTCAATCTTCACACATTGTGTTAGGGTATCATCCATCTCAGCATGTTCAATTTTACGGTGTTATCTTTTTCAACCCAAAATATAATAAATGTTCACTCAAAAACAAAAAAAATTTTTTGCTTTGGTCAAGATTGTCAACCCTATTGTCTAATTATCAAATAGTTTTATTATATGTCATTGTTCATTTAAAAATTTTCACACATCTTTGCCGACGTAAAGAGTCAAAATGGGTTTGGTTTGCAAAATAATTTGAACTATTTACTACTCAATTAATGTAGTAAATAGATGAAAAAATCTGTACTTTTAAATTATAATGTAATTTTCTATAAATAAAGTGAATTAGGAAGATTACAATCTAACATGCATTTAGCTAGTAGCTAAAGTTATAACAATCCACTTGGCCAGTTAGCCTAGTGACAAAGGTCCATGCCATCATTCAAAAGGTGGGGTTTTAATTTTACCCAAGAGTTATTAGACATGCACACAATGGTTATTTTTCCAGATTGGTTCGGGTTCAAATCCGGTCCGGTTTGGGTAGTGCAAGAGTGAAACCGGTTAGGGGTGAAACTGATTCGGTTTAGAAACCGGTTTGAGAGAAGGGGATGCTAAACCTATAAGAACTAGTTTGAAGGGGTTGAAATCGGTTTGGAAGGGTTTGAAACCGGTTCGGGTCAGTTTGTAAACCGGTTTTAACGGCAATATCCTGAACCTACGCTAAACCGGCGGTTCAGACCGGTTTGGCATAGGTTTGACAGGAACCGGTTTGGGGCGATTGAATATCGGTATGTAAACCGATTTTTTGAACCGAACTGGTTTATGTGTGCACCTCTAAGAGTTATGGCATAAAGTAGATTTAGCCTAGGGCTGTTTAAAAAGCTCGCGGCTCGAGGCTCGACTTGAAGCTCGCTCGAAAAAAGCTCGAAAAAGGCTCGAAAAAGGCTCGGCTCGAAAAAGGTTTGACACTTGTCATCTTTTTACATCACTATTGTCATTTGTCAAATTCCCATCATTACACTTAATTTTCTCTCATATTAAATAACTATATTCTTTATCTTATTAAATAAATTGTTTCTCTTATTAAATAGTTATAATATAAATAAATAATATATAATTTATCTTTTTACTATAAAACACACTTAAAAATTTTTTATAAAATACAAAATATTTTATAATCAAAATTTTTTATAGTAAGAAATATTTTATTTTTAAAAATACAAAATTTATGTAAAAAACAATTTATCTTAAAAAATGATTTTTTAAAAATAAAATATACTATAAAAGGAGTATTTAAACAATGAGATTTTTCAAACAAATGATGTTTTTTTAATTTATCTAAAAAATGAAGTAATAAAAATGATAGAAAAAGTTACACTTTTTGTCCTTTTGTTTAATGTTATTTTTAAATTGGGTCGTTCAACTTTAATAATTACAAAAATTATATTTTGATATTATTGATTTATAAAAGTTATTTTTAATATAATACAAACTAAAGTTTTTAAATGTTAGTTATTTTGAAGATATAATAGTTACACATTAAAAGATCATATATCATTTGTATAGTACTTAAAGTTTTTAATTATTTTTTTATTACTTAAAATATTTATTAATATGTAAATTAATCATTTTAAATCAAAATAGCGGTTTATAATTGCTAAATTTTCATCACTAACTATTTAATATTCGTGTAATACACATGTTAATAACATAGTATATCATAATTACATAACTTTTTGTGCCTAAATCCATGCAATATATGGATTTATAACCTATTTATGATATATATGAAAAGTATAACTATAAATATATATAAATCTTATAATAAAGATATATAAATTAAATAATTAAACAATAAATGTGTCAAATCAAGCCTGAAAATTTACACCAGTCAAACATAACCTTTTGAAATCTTTTGAATCAAAAAAATCATCTTTTCTCGTTTACACCCATACAAATTCCCAATCAAGTGCAGTGTGCAACTTCTGATGCATGACTTACAAGTAGAGGTGTGCAAAAAACCCAAAATCGGAACCGACAACCCTAACCGGAACGGCTCCTCCTCGAACCGGTGGTACAGGCGGTTCCAGATTCTCAAAGAAATCAGAACCAAAAAAACCGGAGTTGGTTCCGGGTCCTCAGAGAAATAGGCCAAAAACTGGTTGGAACCAGTCAAAAGCTGGAATTGAAATTGGAATCGAAACCAGTTATTAACTTTGTTGACCGAAACCGGAATCATTTGAAACCGGAACCGGTTCAAAAAAAACCTGGTTTGCCCACCTCTACTCGCAAGCAACGGCACCAAAACCCAGTACAGACTTCAGTATTCTAGCTTTGATAAAGGGACTTTAATGATCATCTACAAAAGATTAACATTTTAAATCTTATAGCAACAAACATACATATAATTATATCCAAACCCAAACCAACTTCCAGGATCATATATTCAATGACCAACACTAATATTACACACGCGCACCCACCCACACCCACCCAATTGCCTCCTCCTTTTCACGACCCAAATGGCCACAAAAACGACATCGCATTCCTCCTCCCCTGATTATAACCATCACCACCACCACCGCCATTGCTACTGTTTCTCCCCCTGTCTGCACCATGAGTCAGAAGCTCCACCCGACACACCGGACAAGAGTTATGCTGCACCAACCATGGCTCTATGCAACCCGAATGGTAAATATGGTTGCATGGCATTTGTCTAGCCTCGCATCCCAACTCGAACCTATCTTTACAAACCGGGCAGTGAGAATCAGTGTTAAGATGTCGATTTGTAATCTTAATAGTAGGCATAGAATCGATTGCTGATCGGGTTGCTGGTGGTGGGCCTTGCCTACCATTGTTCATGGTTAGTTGTTCGAATAGTTCCTCCAACCCAGGACCCATAAAGACATTACTGATATTAGCCCGTCTAGGACCTGGTGGTGCACCGTTGAAAAACACCTCGAACCGTTCATCGACAGGTGTCCGATCTGGCCCTTGACCATCAAACATGAACCATGGAAGCATACCATGTTCTGGGACGAGTCCAGATCTCATAATATAATTTGGGTTTCTTCCAGCCGTTCTTTGTCTTAGTAACTCAGCAAAAGCATCCATGATTCTGTTACTAGGGTCTGGGAACCGTTCCATGAACCCGTAATCAGAAGGCGGCCTGATGTCTGATTCTCCAGTTTCAACCACCTCTCTTAGTTCTTGCACAAATCCCCCAGAACAATACGGGCAAACTGGATCATGATCCGGAAGCCGGACCGGTTGTTGGCACTGGTAGCACCAATGTGTATTGCTTCCGCTTGACATGGTTTGGAGTTTCAAGGCTCAAAAATCAGTTATATTCTGCAATCAAGGAATAAGGATATAAATTATAGACAGAATAAGGATATAAATTATTGAAAGAATAAGGAAATAAATAATCACACATAATCAGGTCTTTTTCTTCTCAGTGTTCCCTATGATTTTTTTGCACATAGGATAATCAATATAATTTGCAATATTTAACAAAATAAATGGCATCTATCCTATATGCCACGAAAAAGGAAGATGCTCTTAACATGCCTTAAAAGATTCTTTAACAACTCGCCAAGTATGGCTATACAACAACAACACTCTTAACTAGTAAATCATACCCAAAGTAAAGTTATTGACAAGGAAGGGAGGAACACAGGCAAACCTTACTTCTATTTTTAAGAAAAAAGAAACTAGAAATTGCTTCCGAAAAGACACCCTCGACTCCAAAACAAATCTAGAAGTTACCGACAATAAGAGAAGAGAACCCGCATATGCAGCTCAAGAACATTAAAAGACTAATAACCATAGCGTTTTTATGCCTAATAAAAAAACTGTTATACGATTAGGAATTAACGTAGAACATATTTTGTTAAATCGGTCAGTATTTAATTAAACCCAAATTGTTAAATCATACAAGAACAGGCCAATATGAACCATGTGAGAGCTAGAGTCCAATTCCTTCTTCTAGAAGTTTAGGAAAAAGAATATTGCAGCACTTTTCTTCCAAATTTACTTCACTAAATGGAAGAAAGGGATAGAATATAGAAGAAATTAACACTAGTTGGTCATAATTAGTTAACTATCCTTGTAAATTAGCCGTTTCTTTCTTAAATTAGGGAAAAGATTGTGCTTCTTCCCCATTCTTCCTCATATATATCAAGAAGATACAACAACAACAATATCCAATAAATCCCACTCTGTAGCATGGTTAGTTGTTGGTTCCAAAAGGGTGAGAGATGTAGGCATATCTTATCTATATCTTTGGGGGAAAAAGATGTTGCTTCCAGAGGAACCCCTAACTTATACAAACAAGGGAGAGGAAAGGCTAATAATCACTGTCTATATAACATGTATAGCCCACACGTGTATTTGTTGGGTAAACGAACTCATATATAGTTAAGATTTGTTTTGTCACGAAAATAATCACGTTATACAAATATAAAACGAACTAAATCCCAAAGTCAAGTGAATGAAAATTTAGTATTCACAATTTTACAAGCCCCGGTCTAACAAAGATGATCATATCTAGCAACTAGTTACAAGCACAACAATAAACTTTGTTCCAACTATTGTCATCCTGTTTAAACATTAGTTTTATTCATAGCTTATCTATTTTTAGAGATGGAAGTAATGTTTGTTTATATCTCATTCTCACCAAACACTACAAATAGTCATGCTACAAGTAAGATTTTTTGAATCTAGTTTGTTTTTATTCATAGCCTATAGTAAGTGTTTAAATTTTTACAAAAACAATATACAGAGCAACTAATCAAGTGTCACACATCATGAATATACACACAAGCGTGCAATATCACAGGGATACACGGTTCGAAATTCCAATTAGAATAACACACAAAAGAAATCTTTAGATGCCAGTATAAAGCAAGTCTATGGCAACGAATTTGTTCCTAGAATTTGTATTTTGCTTTCATCAAATATGCATCATCTTAGAATAAAATAATTTCATAAAGTATTCATGTTCACTCTCCAAAATCTTGCTAAAGTGAATTTTATATGTAATCTTATCTATTATAATAAATAAAAGCTCACATGTGTCATCATATCACTCATCTAGTTTTTTGTTTTCTTTCTCATTTTTTTTACTTCTTAACATGATTTTATTTCCATAATAATATCTTTTTTCTTAACGACATTTGATCTCAACGTGTGAACCACTGATTTTCAGGTCATGTCACCAAGGTCTAGTTACCATGACCTCCGTTGAGACCCCACCACCACACCACCCCAGGAGGAAACCGCACCGAAAACCCCCAGACCTCCCAAGGACCCCTATTTCGCCTTGGGAGGGATTTGAACCTGTGAACCTTCCATTTGAAAAGCCAAGACCGCTAGGGTAAAGCACCTTTGGTTCCATAATAATATCTAATTAACACATTTCTAAAACTCATAATATTATATGATTCTTATTCTTGTAATCACATCTTCCTCCTTAACACAAACTCACTTCCGTTGCAGTATTAAGTATATAAATAGATCACTATTATATTATTTTAATGATTTAGCCTGTGTAATCCATGGATTTCAAATAAAATTAATACACATAATATTAACTTCAAAGCAAATTCCTGAATAAACTATACTCAAACGCGCAAAGCTGCTACCATAATCAAGAAAATGAGTTAAAAAATCATTCAATCCGCAACAAATAGGAGTAATTTTGACATCGAATTTGGATTCCGAGTGACTAAAATCTAAATCCACGGAACCTAAAACACGTAATTCAATCCATTCATCATAGCAAATTACTAATCACAATTAACGTAGAATTAAAGCGTATCGTCAGATCCGTATATACCAGCAAACAATCTCTAACACATATGAGAATTAATCAAAGAAAAGAGAATCAATCGCACAAAAAATCTGGAAATAGATAGAACGAAAGTAAACTAAATTGTGTTAAGAAAAGCCTCACAGATGTAGACGATGATGAAGGTGATGATGATGTTCATGCCGATGGAGACTTGAATTGGGCGAAAGTCGGTCACAGAGAGAAGGAGTGAGTCGAGATTGACTGGAATCTATATACTGAACCGATAAGGAATGGTCGAGCTACCAACTACTTTTGGGATTTTTTTATTTATTTTTTAATTTTTATTGTTACATAAGCAACTATTATTTTTATTGAAGGTTTTAATTTAAGTCAGAAACAAATAATATAAATTATATAAAAAATTTCATGTATTTGAATTTTAAAATTATTTATTTTTAATAACATATAGTATATATATTTTTCAAAAATAAATTTAAAAAATTAAAAAATTGATTTATATTATAATTATATTATTTATCAAGTTTAACAAAATTATTAATATTTAATAAGAGAGAATATGAAAAGATAACATTCAAATATTTTATAGGAAAAAGAGACGTAAAAACTACCTTATAAAATTTAAATGCGTCATTGTATAAATTTTATTAGTTATATTATATGCTATAGATATAAATATAGATTTATTGCATCTATACTATATTATTATGAATGTTTCATGTGTTTTTTTTTGTTATTTGTTTAATTTTTGTCCTTTACTATCATGAGAGACTTGTATCACAACTGACATCAACACGGAGGCTTAGATCATAGACACCACATATAGGTATTGTATATACTAACAACTATCACTGTCGCTAATCAGCCGACTTTGTTTTCAACTTTTATTTATTTAATTTTATTAACTTTTATAAATCACATTTAAATCTATGTAATTAATTTAACTTTTCTTTTAGTCATTAATCTTTTATTTTTATTTTCATTTCATCTCTATAATTACGCTTTAGTCCTTTAATTTTAAAACTTTTATGTTTAACTCCTGAATTTTAACGTTTCATTCATAGACTTTATAGAACGTGTATGTTTTTCTCTTAAATATTTACGTTCCAACCTTCAACTTTATAGATTTAACTTTTTTTTTATTACACTTTAGTTCTTCCATTTTAAAACTTTTATATTTAAATCCTAATTTTTACGTTCCATCCCTAGACTTTGTAGAATGTCTACATTTTGCTCTTAAATGTTTACGTTCCTACCTTCAACTTTATGGAGCGTTAGTTTGACCTCTTTCAAGTTTTTTTAATAACCTTTATAAATTGCATCCATGTGCTTGTAATTAATTTAACTTTTCTTTTAATCATTTATCTTTATTTTCATTTATCCTTTTTTATTGCACTTTACTCCTACAATTTTAAAACATTTATGTTAAACTTCTGAACTTCTACTATTTGTCTCTAGAATTTGTTAAAGGAGGCAAATATTCTCCTTTCATAAGATGAGAATTCACAAGACTGGAGGTGGCAATTTTTACCCATGTTAAAGGAAGTGGGTTGGTTTGGGTAAACAATTGTAGTATAATGAGTTGCAACGGGTAACATCATAATATAGAATGGGTTGGGATGGGTAGCACTTAAGCACAATGCGGGTCAAGACGGGTAACCAAAAAAGTATGTAATGCATTGGATTCAAACATTTAAGAATGATTAATAACATATTTTGATGAGAAAATCACTAAAAATTATCCAAATGAACTATTTGTTTACTTATAACACATCTTAAGTTAAACTAAAATTGATGTTTTTAAGAACAATCCATTTAGACCCAGAATGATTTTGCTTAAAACCCGTTCTAACCCGCACCCATCCTGACCCGCACCCGTTCTGACCCGTTACCCAACCCGACCCAACCCGCTCATTTTGCCAGGTATACACAAGACCAATATCTACTTCACCAACCTTTTTAGACAAGATACTCAACTCGGTTCACCATAGATGAGCACCTCCAAACAATTTTATTGAGTGTAATTTATTTTTTTTTATTTTTCTACATGTATTTTATTCAATTATATGTAAGCTTGACAAGGTGAAGAGCCGAGGATTATTATTACCAATCACTATAAATCACAAAATCAAAACCTGTTACAAGACAACAATAAATAAAACTGCTGTAAAAAATAAAACATAAAACATAGAACTATCACGTTTAAATCACTAAGCATGTCTTAAACAAATCGTGTTCATGTTTTATATTTGAATTAATCGCGTCATTACTGACCTATTAGATACAATAACCTGTTTTGTCAGCTCTACTTAAATATGTGATGTTCTTAGCCTGGTTTTAGAGCATTATCTGCTTATTTCATCATAGATTTAGTTGAGTTGAACCTTTTTGCTGATGCTATACGAAAGTGAGGGAGTTTGGTGTGTGTGTGTGGTGGGGGGGATGACGTTAGCAAAGTAAAAATGAAGATCACTCTTTTAAAAGTTTTTTAAAGGATAATTTACTCTAAAACTAATCAAATATCTGAATATTCGTACATTACGGTTTCAACTTTGCATATCAAGTTCAGTTTAGGTAGAGATTGTTAGATCTAGAAGAATTGATAACCAGAATAATCATAAGATAAGAGTAATAGGGTTCATTGGTACAATAATTAATGAAGACATAACTGTTGATGAAGAATTACATACTATAGAAGAACTGATACCAATAAGGCGGTGCCTCAATGATACCCTGAGATTCTTTTATATGGGAGGTCTTGGGTTCAAATCCCTCCTGTAACGAAAAAGGGGGGGTCAGGGGTTTTCCCAGTAGGGTTTCCTCCTAAGGTGGTTGTGGTGGCTAATGAGAGGTTCAGGTAACTAAATCTTGATAACATGGCGTGGAAACAATGGGCTCACACGATTGAAACCTTCTGCGTTCAAAAAATAAACTGATAATGTGAAACAACTGATGATGTTCAATAGTTTGGTTTACCGTCCCTATCAACCATACTTGTTTCTCTCCATCAATATCAAATCAAACATGCATCCACCATCTCCAACCCCTTAAACATGTAAATTGAAACCCTAAACGTCGATTAAACAGAAACCGTAAATGACCAAAAAAGGTCCCAAAACACCAATACCCAAATCATTTTCAACACCCACATATATGCATGCACACACCATGAACACATGCATGCATATATGCATAGATACTAACATACACAAGTAAACTTACAAAACACAACTAATACAAGCTGAACAAACTTAGTATGAAAAACAACTAATCTCTGTAACCTATGCTTTGATCTTCATCACCCTACACACATGTTAAAGTAAACAAACAACATTTGAATTCAATGTACAAGCAATTCATACCACTTCTGTATTGTATTGTCCAAAACCCGCGCAACAGAAACTGCAAAACCGATGGTCAGTGGTTCCACCTTGTTGGCTTGAGCCCACACTGGATCATACCCCAGCAGCACCTCAAACCATGTGTGTGATGGCCACTTCCAACAAACGAGTGTGTGGGACACTCAAAGTAGCAATCCCCCTCCTGCAGTTTTTCCTTAAAAAAGCGTAAAAGTAATTTATTGCCAATTTCTTGGTGAACCACGAGTCTTTTCGTGCCCGGATAGATACATGACCAAGAAGATAAACCACCCCTAATTCCTTGGCCATGTGTAGGAGCGTGAGTTCGTTTTCAAGGCTCTTGTCTTGAACTGGGTTGCTGCTAGAGTCCTTTTGGGGCTCGTGTGAAGTGCTTGCTTCTGAGATTATCGGGTGTTTACTGGTTTTGTTTTTGTATTTGGACAACAGAGGCATGCCAAGTGAATAGACGGTGCCGTTTGGATCAAGTAGGACGTGTGAGGATTCGTCTTCGGAATCAGTATCGTCATCACCATCACTTTCCAACGATCTTTCTTTTGCTTCTCGGAGGATGAATTTCTCAAGGCTTTCAATCAGAAGTTGCTCAAATATCTGGTGATTCTCCCTGTGGACATCCTTGTATCCGTATCTGTAAGAAACCATATGTTAAACTTAGGCATTGGGTCAAACGGGTAGTTTTGTGACCCTTGGTATTAGTATATACACATGAAATTAACAAATTGTTTGTTAAAGATCAAAAATAGAACACAACTTTGGGAGAGTTTTATCAATCAGATTCTTCATATATTAACAAATGAAGTTCGCGGGTATTTATACCCCTACATGTCGGTTACAACTATAACTGCCAATGGCGGTTATTTAACTACTTTTTCTTAATAACTAACTTAACTATCATAATCTACCAATTCTTATAATTAACGTTACATAATAATAACTTGACCAAGATGTCAAAGTTTGTTTTCTAACAATCTCCCCCTTAAACTTGACATCACATTCAACATCTTCACTTTGCTTGTCTTCAAAGTAGTGTAGGTTCTTCATCAAAGATGAGAAGTGATTCTTGGTCTTCTTTCTTGTTGTTCTTCCACTTTGTGCATTCGTTCGCAAAATGGCCATGCTTACCACATTCATAACATCTTAATTTGCTCTTGTCTTTGTTTCCATGATCCATATTTCTTCTATGACCTCTTCCTCTATCAAATGTTCTTTCACGTCCTCTTCCATGGTTTTGATTTGTTGTTCCTTTTTCATGTTGCCAACTTGCTTAATTATTAGCGGAACTTGCCATCAAAAGTTTACTTTGATCATTTTCTGCAGGTTCATCTTGACTTTTAAGACGTTCTTCAAAGGTTGTTAATCTTCCTACTGCTTCTTCAAATGGCATTTTATCTATTTCTGAATACTGCTCAATTGATGCTACGATTGGTAGAAACTTCTTTGGTATCGAGTTAAGTAACTTTCTCACAATTATTTTATCTTTCAAAGTAGTACCCAAACTTTTGAACTTGGTTCTTATACCGCCTAACTTGCTTGCAAAATCACTTAAGGACTCATTTTGTTTCATCTTCAAGACTTCTAACTTGCTCCTTAATGTTTGAAGACGTGCTTTCTGAACCATGTCTGCTCCTAAATAACGTACTTTAATTGAATCCCATACTTCTTTTGCATCCGAGTGTTGTGCAACTTGCATTAAAATATCTTCTGGTAATGTTTGGAAGATCATTGTTTTTGTTGTATGCACCTTCTTTTCATCAACTTCTTTAGTGGGTTCAATTGTTTCCCAAATACCATATGCCTTTAATATTGTTTCCATCAACAATGCCCAAGTGGTATAATTTGTCTCAGTCAATTTGAGACATTGAAGTGTTAACATTCCCTTGATCACGAGTAGGTATTGGCAACCTTTCTCCTTTCTTATCCGCCATGCTATATTGCTTATGTTTCTTTGATTTCTTTTTCTTCTTCCCTATCTTGCTTTATAATTCCCTTGAATTGTTTTAATCTTGCTAATTTATTACTTGCACCATAATGATTTCCTTTCTTTCTTGCACCATGAAGGTTAAACCACACAAGTTTTTCTTGCTAATTCTCAACGATCCACACAGGTTTGGAATTTGACTTGCTAATTTTCTTGACAAATCACACAGACTTGGAGTTTCTTGCTACTTCTCAACAAATCACACAGACTTGGAGTTTCTTGCTACTTCTCAACAAATCATGCAGACTTGGAGTTTCTTGCTATTTCTCAACAAATCATGCAGACTTGGAGTTTCTTGCTATTTCTCAACAAATCACATAGATTCGGAGTTTTTTTTTTTTGTTAATATGAATCACACAGATTTGTTTGACTTGCTATGAACCACACAGGTTCGATTCACTTACTATACGAATCATTTAAGATTCGTTTTCACTTGCCAATTTAATTTTGTCTTGTATTAAAATCTTCTATTTTTTAAAATTTTTTAAACATCACAGATTTATTATTCAAAATTTTTTAATAAAAACTTGTGTGTGTTTTTTTTTAAATAAAAGAGTTAAATGCCATTTTAGTCCTTATGGTTTGACAACTTTTGCCATTTTAGTCCCTGTGGTTTGAATTTTGCCATTTTGGTCACTATGGTTTCATTTTATTGCCATTTTCATCCCTATGGTTTCCATTTTATTGCCATTTTAGTCCAATTAAATTTAAAATTTTGAATAGAAATAAACAGAATAGTTGTAGTTTTAAAAGAATTCAAATCTAATTTATATCTTGTGTTTTTGTTTAATAATTCAAAAGAGAAAACAGCAAAATATACTCTCTTTTATTTTCCCGGAAATCAAACAAAAGTAAAAAAAATTCCATGTCTTTTGTGAAGATAAGAACCCAAAACACGTATCTAAATGGAGCATTTCACAATTCCTAATTCCCGGTTCTTTTCCGACTTTGGCGCCAATGGATTTTTTGACACAATTTGGTTCCAAAACGTTATCGTGATTGATGTGTTAACAATTAACAAACCAATGAGATTCCTTCGTTTTGTTTTCCTGGTCGATTATAAAAATTGTCTCTGTTTTTCTTCTTCTTGATCGGAAACGTTTTCAGTCACACATACTCATTCCCAGGAAACATTGGATCGATTCACACCACAAAGGTTCGATCTTCCCTTTAGTCACACAGACTTCTCCTACGCCACGCAGACAACGATTTTCCAGTCACACAGACTTCAAATCTTCTGACAACTTTCTTTCGTCACACAGACTTTATCCGATCAATAGGGCTCCTAGGATTGATGGCTCTGATGCCAATTATTAGTATATACACATGAAATTAACAAATTGTTTGTTAAAGATCAAAAATAGAACACAACTTTGGGAGAGTTTTATCAATCAGATTCTTCATATATTAACAAATGAAGTTCACGGGTATTTATACCCCTACATGTCGGTTACAACTATAACTGCCAATGGCGGTTATTTAACTACTTCTTAATAACTAACGTAACTATCATAATCTACCAATTCCTATAATTAACGTTACATAATAATAACTTGACCAAGATGTCAAAGTTTATTTTCTAACACTTGGAAATAAAAAATCACTTGAGTCGACTCATGGACAAGTAAATTGACTGATAGTTTTCATGATCAATCACAAGAACCTAATGCCTCATAAAGAATGACCCTTAAAGGAGTTTGAGGGCATTTTTTATGTATTTCCATTGTGGTATCACACACAATTTATAGAATATATTCCAAAATATCTAAGATTATTAAGATAATTCTTATAAAATACATCATTCCTTTGAAAATCCCATATGACACTCTGCTTCTTTAGAAACATAAAGCAAAAACACTTGTAATGCAGTTTTAAATAGAGGAAGCAATTCGACCCTTTTAGTAGGTTCTGATTATGTCTTATCCCAAACGGGTAACATAGAAGTAGTTGAAAAGGAAATAGGTCAAATGAGTCAAAAGTCACCCAATGTGTATATTGATGCACAAAACCTCCTAGATCATTTTATCCAAAAAAAAAAGGAAAAAGAAATAATAGTTTAATATTATATATGTTGTCACACTTGGCACACTTACTATTTATAGAATAAGGGTTTTGGGAAAAAGAAAATTCTTCTAACCTACTTACCCTTGCCAGAAAACCGTTTTGACCCGTCACCCAACCCCACCTGGCCTTGCGCATACAAGCACAAACTTGAAAGAAAAATAATTACCTGGCAATACATCGAAATATGTGGTAGCTTTTTGGACAAACTCTTCGGAACAAGAACCTCTCACTTGGAGGCACAGAAGGAACAGGTACATATTTAATGCACACGAAAATAATCATCGAATGGATAGCTGGAAGAGTGGCCAGAAATTGTCCAAATATTGTAGGCACGCCTTTTGCCAGCTCATTGTACAGCAATCCAATGCCAGGAGCTCTGACAGTTCCAAGATTGCTACCCAACTGGCGCATTACACTCATTGACATCTTTTTCTTAACCTCGGTTTCATATTTGAGCTTGCTACCATAATTCCATATGTACATTATGAAAAATACAATGCTAGCAAACACCAATATGAGCCAGCTTCCATCTTTTATACCCCGTAAAACTGATGAAAAGAATACAACCTCTAACCCGAGAAAAATGACAGAAAAAAACAGAACTAGAATGATGTTTGTCTGCCATATAAGAAGCATTACAAGGATTACTAAGATAGTACTCATCATCATCACTCCAACCTCAGCAATGCCTGTATTTTTTATACAAAACAAGAATTAGACAAAAGGAAAACTTCATACATGTCCATCCAAAAAAAATATTATGGGTTAAATTATGGAGGTAGTAACAGGTCACTATGCTAGGGATTGCACACACACAGGAAAGCAATTAAACAAACACAGGGTTTAACATGGTTTGGTTTAAAATGAACTATGTCCATGAGCAACAACTAGGATATTTTTTGTTATGAGATGCAAACTTGTACAAGATCAAGTATGTATAAAGACTAGACTAGGGTTTAAAAACTAATCGGGTTGGGCTTAGGGCCAGTTGCACTAGGCCCCTACCTTTCCTGTTGTAAAAAGAAATAGGCAAAGGCCTACGTCACCCCTAATCTCTCATTCGAAAGCCTTATTTTCGTCTGCACTCCCTAATCCTGGTCATACTTTGTAATCTTTCAACGGAATTACATGCTTCACTTAGTTACGATTGCTGCTCATCAATTAAATTGAAGGCTCGTTAGAGCCCTCATTGAGCTTCAACTCATCAGTCATGGCAAAAACTACCTTTGACCCAATCTCTGTCCCTACCAACTCTCACAGTCATAGACTGTCGGATCCTGATATACTGTGGGAACAAACACTCTCCTTAATTAGCAGAGACTTTAACAGCTAGAATATTGGTTATTTTCACGCAATGTTGTCTAGGAAGCCTTGCTAAAGCATGACCTGTGCTCCCACTGCCACAAAAACCGCTGACTGGTTTTTTAAGAACCTTTCTATGTATGTTCAACATGAATCTTCACTCTAGCTCTGAGTGCCTTTCCTGCAAAAGTAAACTTCTGCCTATGAGATTATGTGAACTACGATTTGTCTTTTATCATAGCTAGATTCACTCCTTCAAGTGATATCTCGGCCATGCACAACAAACCCTATATCTTTTCAGGAGCCACTACAAGATTCCCTTAAACAATCTTCCACTGCCCACCACTAAACTTGGCATCATGCACTTGATTATCCAACTGCCCGACATAAATCAGCCTCTCTTTGAAGGTTGGAATGACCCTTTACATATTTCAAGGACCAAGTGAATCTGACTAAAGTAACCAAGTCAATGTCACCTATGCCCGTAACATCAAAAATATATTCATTCGCTAGTTTTACCTTTTCAAAATCCCCTAAAACAAAATCTTCAATGCTTCATTCTTGTGGCCTTGTGGGTAGCATAAATTGAAGCATCAAAATCCATTACCCTAGAATTCACACTGCTCTCAACACTAAGAACCAAAGCATCAACTTTTGTATCATCTGCTGCAATGTTAATTTCTTTCTTCTTATTTGGACATTGATTCATTAATTGTCCCATCGCTTTGCAATTCCAACAAGCCACATTCCTCTAAATCCTAGACTAACTTCTTTTCTTGTTCCAACTCTCACTACTTACATTGATTCATGAAATGTCCCATCACTTTGCAATTCCAACAAGCCACATCCCTCCGAATCCTGGATCAACTTCTTTTCTTGTTCCTGCTCTCACTAGTTCTGTTATTCTTTCTTCCTCTAACAACATTCAATTATTCACTCGATGATTCCCATGAATTTTTCACATTGTCTTAGCCCAAAATTAGAACCAATGTCCCCTTAAAAAGAAAAGCTAGTTAAACTAGCAATCGGCCAATCGCTATAAATGTTCCATACAAGATACCAGGTAATGAAGATAACATCAGTCAGACTTGAAACTCATCCTTGAATTTGATATCCACTAACACAAGCCTGGACAAAATCATGTTCAACTTGTTGATGTGCTTTGTAACTGAATTGTGTCCTATCAACCTAGTGGTCACAAGCTCTCAAATAAGAAATACCTTATTCAGATAAGAAATGTCGAACAAAATCAAATTCAACTTGTTGATGTGCGTTGTGGCATCGGCGAACTGCTGTTAGCACAACTAGTTCAGCGGTCTTCTCGTGTGATTCCAATCAAGAGTCATGGCTCTAATACCACTTGTTACTTTTTAGGGATTGTACGCGCGCACACACACACATGAACTAAACACACACGAAAGCAATTAAATGAACACATGGATTTTAGGTGATTCGATCTAAACTAACCTACGTCTAGGGTTGGTAACTAGGATATTCTATATTATGAAATGCCAATAATTACAAGTACAAGATCAAGTATATACAGAGACTAGACTAGGGTTTAACAAGTAATCAGGTCGGGCTTAGGGTCAATTGCCATGCACCCCTACCTTTCCTCCTGTAACTGTAACAGGCAAAGGTCTACGTCACCCAAGACACTAAAGCTAATTATTTGATCATCAAAAATAGTTATATGTGCTGCATGGAAATTAAATCCCTTCAACCTAAATCAAATAATCATAATATGTTGAGCATATGATAGATTCTCAATGCCAATTTCACACGAATATTAAATGGAACACCATCTAAATCAACAAATTTATGAAAACATCTTTTTATATGAACAAAAGGTTAATAGACATTGGCAAATGAAGAATGAAAGGCAAGGAGTACCATATGCATTTCCAATCTCTTCAGTATTTGCAATGAAGCAGACAAGAAGAACAGCAGAGGCCAGCAGGAACCAGTTAAGAACTGGAATATAAATCTGACCCATGAACTTGCGAGAAGTATGTACAATTTTTAGGCGAGGAAAACAACCAAGTGCTATTGACTGTTTGACACAAGAAAAAGTTGCTGTTGTCATTGTTCTACTAGCAATCAATGCTGCAATATTAGCAATAAAGAAAACCGGCCAAAATGTTCCATCTGCAGGCAGCCAGGCAGAACAGAAAATACAAGTATTAGCCATGACTCTCCCTTGCAATCAAAGCTTAAATAATTTCTACATGAAATCTCATCAAGTTTATTTATGAGGGATTCGATGGAGGTTATGTTTATGCTCTCTCTAATGTGTCATACAAGTAAAACATATTTCTAGCTGTAAGATGAAAAAGGTTGAAAGCTGGTCAAAGTGTACTTCTATGGGGTGATGTCACAAAAATAGCAATATGAAACATTTGAGAAAGTATGTTGCTCTTTTACAGCATTATCCTTGTTTTTTGATGCATAAAACCTCTTAAATATTTATAATGAAATTTGAGAGATATTATACAATTATTGTAATCATCATTAATATGTGGTACACACTAATTGCTTATAAAAAATTGGAAAACACCAGTTCAATCCAATCCTGGCATTTATACCTGTACCAGATAATTACCAATTTGACCCTTTTTACCCCCCAATCAGCCCATCATGCTACCTCTTAACATTTCAGTTCAGATATTAACAAGGGGTCTACAGTCAGAATAAGGAAAGCAAAATGAAGTCAATATGTCCAGTCTGGAAGATACAGAAAAGGAGGCTCACTTGGGATAGAAGAAAAGAATGGCTGTTGCACATGACCATTGTTATCCATTAAGTAGGCAGCTTGACCCAAGTAGCCCAGCAAAAGGCATGGAAGTACAAGGAAAGCAAAAATAAGCTGCAAAATACAGAATCAATCTAACATAATTCAGAAGAAAGCAATAGAAAGAAAAAGTGTGCATTAAAATTTAGAACATTTGCAATACCTGGATAGCTCCCACAGAAAAATAGCAAAGATCTGCAAACATTGCTTCTGAACCTGCAGTATACCAGTATAAAAGAAGTAAAGGTTCAGATAATAGTTATATAAACCAGCTTAAAGCTAACTGCAGCTAACTTTCATGGTTCTTTTCAGTGCCTGCCCTAAAATTTTCTTATCCATAATCTAAAATTCTTAAATTGGGACTTTGGAGAAAATAAGTGAAAAGAAATAAAGGAAGAAAAAATGGCATGCTTAAACATTTGTTCTTTTATTTTTTGTGTGTCCTTGATTTAAAGAGAGGGGGGGATTAGAACCTATAGCATACTACAAAAATTACAATGTAATACATATATTTTTTAAGAACGTGAGATACTTTTTAATACAATCTTATATGGTATAACTACAAAACTAATATATGTGTGGCATAGAGTGTATTCAGAGGTTTAATTTGAAATTTAGTGTTACGATATTAACATCAGAACAAATTTGGATGTGTTATTTTTTGAATATAATGCAGATTATAAAAATCAGTTGCATCATCTTCGTATTGGTCGTCTAAATAAGTTAGATCCGCATGGGTGTGGATTGATCCAAGAAAGTGAATTATATAAATGGGTCAATTTATTGTATCGATTATTGCATCGGTGGATCATTTTTCTTGATTGATTGGCACACTTAAATGGGTCAAGGCATATCAGATCTAGATCATGAGCTACCCTATAAATATGCCAAACGGTGAGACATTGCTAAAAGTTAGGTAATATGGATGATGGTGGCATATAAAATTCTTAAAGTTTGAGGAACTGTAAAAGAAAGCAACAAAACAAATAATCAAAAACTAAGTATTCATTGGTTTTTATTTTGAAAAAAACATAAAGTCTTCTTATTTGCATTATTTTGCGGTTTCCAATGCATTTAACATGGTATCAGAGCTGCCTCTGAATACCTAAACCGTAACCGCTGCCACTACCTGCCGCTGCCTGGCATGCCACCCTTCTCAGCTGTGACCCTCCAAACCCCAGCCACCGCACAACAGCCACCCTTCTCCTTATTCTGCCATCACATAGCAGCCACATCTCGACTGTCATCTCCTATTTTCTAATGGATTCTAAACAGCTTCATCCAGCCCTCATGGTAACTAACATTAGGAATTTCATTCCTATAACCTTAGAGATGGAAAGTGACCAGCATACCTCATGGGCTGAAGTCTGAACTCTTTAAAAATATGCTGTCGTGCTTTTCACATTCTTGATTGTCTCACACCCAAAGCCCTCTGATACAGTCACCACTTCTTCTACCCATGTTAAACTATTGTATGTCAAACTCTGGAATCAATTGGATGCTAATGTCATTCAATGGATTTATAGTATGATTTCCAATGATCTTTTACATACTATCTTTAAACATAACTCTACTTCAGTCCAAACATGGACTGCCCTAGAAAAATATTTTTCAAGATAATCAAAATCAACAGGCAGTCTATTTAGAAAACAAATTTGTCACTACCAAATTCGAGAATTATCCAAATTGCTCTGCATATTGTCAAGCATTAAAGATGCTTTCTGATCAACTATCTTTTTTTTGAACAGCTAACGCAAATACCACAATCTAAATGGGCACATTGACACCACCATCTAGGAGGAAACCCATACTGGGAAAACCCTCTAGCTCAACCTAGAGCATTTTTTTGTTCCAGGTGAGACTCGAACCCAAGACCTCCCATTCAGGAAGTCAAGGGGGTACCATTAGGCTATAAGCTCTTTGGTGCTCCAGTAACAAATCAATGCCTTATTTTACAATTCATTGCTGGTTTGACCGAGTCTTATGAATGTATTTCCATGATGATACAACAAACAGATCCTCTACCTGAATTTTATGAATCCAAATCAAAATTAATTTTGGAAGAGACTAGGAAAAGCAACCAAGCTGCAAACTCTGTAAATTCAGGAACTTCATCATCTGGTACAGCTCTTCATACTTAAACCTCTCTTCCACCTAATGATTACTATCGCTCAGCCCCAGGCTGATTACACCACTGCTCCACGGCGCCGTGGACGTGGTGACAGGGGACGCAGCCGACATAACCTAACTCGTGGTGGTGGAACTCCAGGCTACACAGCTCCTCGTCCACCATGGACTGCCCAACAACCGTGGTCGACATAACCCTTCCAATCTTACCCACAAACAGCCTTGGACTCCACAACATCCTGGGTACCCGCAATGGGTTTCCCCTCCACCTTGCCCCTATCCAACAGCCCCACACAAGCCTCAGCATACCTCAGGACCACCTGCAACACCTGGTATTCTCGAACCCAGACCAATTCATGCTATGCAGCATCAGAAGCAACTTGTACTCCCACCGATCTAAATAGGCATTCAATACTATGTCCCTTCTCCCACCTGATTAAAACTCAAAATTGAAAACTGGTACATGGATAGCGGAGCCATATCTCACATGACCAACAATCCAGATAATTTCTCCTCTTATTTCAATAAGTGTTTTTTCGATATATCATTGTTGGTAATGGCGCTCAACTCCGAGTTCACGGAACCAAACACCAAACTGTACCTACTCCTTTCACACCTTTACATTTAAATAAAGTCCTTCATGTTACCAACCTTATCAAAAATTTACTTTTAATTTGTAGACTAACCACTTGCAAAAATATTTCAATCAAATTTAACCCTTATGGTTTTGATGTAAAAAATTTCAGACTCGAACCCCCCTCCTCATGTGTAACAGCCTCAGTGATCTCTATCCACTTGCTTTCACAACCAAGACTCAAGTCACAAGTCCTACTTTTGTTGCAATATCTCAAGATCTTTGGTATCACCGTATCGGAAATCCAAGAACTCATATTTTATCTTTTTTGCATAAAACTGCCTTTTTCTTCTTGTAATGTAATAAATGCTTCAAGTTGCCAATCATGCATTTCGAAAACATATAAAATTGCCGTTTCCTTCATCTAATTATGTTACGTTTTCTCCTTTTTATAGTGATCTATGGACCTCGCCCGTTTTAAGTTCGGGTGGTCATAGCTATTATCTTGTATTTTTGGATGATTGGCTGATTGCACAAATTTTCTATGGACTCCTCTTGCACATAAATCCCAAGTTTATCCTACATTTCTTAAATTTCATCACCTTTTCCAAATCAATTTATTACCACCATTAAATCTTGGCAATGTGAAAATGGTAAAGAATATGATAAAAACTATTTTAAACTATTTTATGACCCTCATGGCATGATACTCTGTCTTTCTTTCCCCTATAAATCTCTTCAAAATGGAAAATCTAAACAAAAAATACACTCAATTATTAATGTCCTTTGAACAGTATTAGCTCATTCCTCAATGCCTTTACATTTTTAGCACCATGCGTTAGATCTTACCACATATCTCCTCAAAATTCTCCCTATAAAACTCCTGTCTTTCTCCACTCCTACATTTCGTCTTCACAATCGTCATCCTTCCTATGATCATATTCGTGTTTTTGGTTGCTTGTGTTATACTGTTATCCACTGATTCCTTCCACTACTACACACAAATTTCAACAATGTTCCTTCCCATGTCTTGTTATCAATAAGATCGCCAAGGCTTTGGTAGGGTTACGTGGTAATGGGGAGGGAGCGGTGGTAGTATGGAGGTTAAAGAAGGGTTGTCAGAGTTTAGATGTATTGGACATGCTATGTGTAGTGATGGTGCGCGTCAGTTGGTGGTTAGGGGGTACAGGCCTTGGATCCAGAGATGGGTGTATGTGTGTGTTGGTTGTTGTTGTGGGGGGTTGGGGAGGGGGGCTTTTCAGGCATCGGAAACAGGTGAGGACAGGACAAGGGGTGGACTGCTGTGTTTGGACAGAAGGCTGTGTGGGTTGGCTGGAGGCAGAGGCTATAGTGGATGGAGCAAGAGTTGTTGGCTAACATTTAACAGTAACAATAAAGTTTTTTTTATCATATGTAATGTTTTAACTATTTATAGAGAACTTTAAGAAATGGACAAAGAAATCTAATGCGGGTCACCCAATCCAATCCGTTTTTACATTAGCTAATGCTTAATCACCTTGCACTAAACTCGTTTCGACTCGTTGCCCAATCCGAACGACATGCTCAAGTTTTCACCTCTAAGACACAAGATGAGCTAAAATTAAAACATCAGCATTAACACTTACCAGTTGCACACAATAGACATCCACCCAAAGAATACCAGGCCTTAGTTGAGTCCCTCTTGAAATAGTAATAGATGTGAACAGGATTAAATGCCTTCAAGACACTGCTGTCATGTCTCACAAGGTTGCAGATGCCAATTCCTCCAAGGGAGCAAAACCATATAAATAAGACTGGCCCTATAGCAAGCCCAATCTTACTAGTTCCGATTCTTTGAACACTGAACAAAACAATAAGATATGCAACTGCAATCATCACCACGTGATCTGCATCAGATACAAAAACTAGTTAAAAGATTATCTTGATACCCTCAACCCTAAGAAACAATAGAGTGAAATGAACTATGTGTGCATTAACACACGTTCACATAGATGAGAAATCAGACAGCACAGCTATAAGGTCTTGACATTTTATGAACGCTTTATTACTGGCAAATAATGATTAGTTGTAGCATCATATCACCTTCCTCAACCACAGGAACTTTAAGCTTCAGACCACGAACCGCAGACATAACTGTACAATATAAATGATTAGATATAATAATAAACTTCAAAATTTAAATAGACCTCTCTAAGATTTATCGACCAAAAAAACATACCCTTGATATCATTTAAAGGTTTGTGTATCAAAATCTACAAAAGGTAGGGCAAAAGAATTGAGGGAAGTACTACAAACCTGACATTGCAGGCGTAACAACCCCGTCAGCTATCACCATGGAAGTACCAGCAAGAACCAACATCAAAAGAAGTTTTTTCAGCCTTAATGAAGCTTCAAGACGCTCCTTTATTTTCAACGACCTCTCAAGTTCTGCAGATGGAACCTTCAACTTGAAGCTTGATATACGTGTATCAGAAGCAAGCTGATTTGGGAGTAGACTAACCTTAGCATGCCTACATATAAGTGAGTATAAAGCAAATGTACCACCTGCAACATGCATACCATTAAAGGAAAACACCATTTAACTTGCAGGGATATCTTTTCTCAATGACAGATGCAACTTATAAAGAATTATATCAATATCTGAGCATAAGTTTCAAACATACCTTCACCATCATCATTTGCCCAAAGAACAACAAGTACATACTTGATCAGTGGGATCAAAATCAATGTGTATATAACAAGAGATAGAGCTCCAATTATATCTTCTTTTCCTTCTATTGGAGCCTTGTTGAACATCACACTGAAAGTATATAGTGGGCTAGTTCCAACATCACCAAAAACAACCCCAAGTGTTTGAAAAGCCAGCTTAATGCTATTACTAAAACTAACATCCTGCAAACCAATTTCAAAATCAGAGAGGCTGTCACTCATCATAACTATTCATCTGTAACTCTTGTCAAATTACACAATTGCATAGATAACATGTTTCAGAGTGAACGGATTCCAGTTTCTAAAGCGACAGTGTTGGAAAATAAAAAAACTGATGGCCGATAACTTAAAACGAATACTTCACAGAATAAATCAAGTATTTCACATATAAAACAACTAAAAGTCCAAAAGACTAAAGATCAAAGAATAAAAGACTGAAAACCAAATACAACTTTTGATAAAGACTGAATACTAAAGCAGAACCTGTGTTGTGAAAAGCCCTAAGGCACGCGCCTAGGCCATGAAAAGAAAAGCCCAGTTCAGCAAAAACGCCTTTGGAAGGGCTAGGCACAGATCTGTGCTTTTTTTTACAAGAAACCACAATAGGAACATTTGGTTTTGGTTTTGAACATTTTGTATTGGTTTTGAACATTTGGTTTGTGAAAGAGTACTAATTTTAAATGCATAATATAATTGTTTTCTCCACCTACATGGGCTTTTTTTCCTCAGGCTGTTGCTTTTTATGCGCCTTGCGCCTAGGCCTCGGGCGAGACCTTTGCGCCTTGAGTGCGGCTATCTCCTTCGACAATATAGAGCAGAACAATTGTTAAAGCCTTAAAGGAAAGTACTAGGAAAACAGCTGATCAGTATCTGATCAATTGTTTTGCCCATCAATCGTTTCATTAGAAGTCAATAGTTTGTCTATTTCCTTTATTAGTTGTTTGTAATTGTTTGTCAGTTGGTAATAACTTTGTTATTTGCTGTCGGATGTCACTTTCTTAATGAAGTCACATCCTCCCTTGACATCAGTAGTTTTAATGTTGTATATATACACTGAATGTAATGTATTCAGTGTTGGTTGCCTCATTCTCTCTAGTTCTGCAAACAGTAAATTTTCTTCTTTGTCTAGTCTTATATCAAGGGAGAGTGGGTATGTAATCTAAAACAATTGTATATAATGAATGAAAAGATTATTGTTTTCTTATATTAGTTATTGTTCTAATTTATAGATAAACCACTAAGATTGAATACCTGACCCTAACAGACGGTAACATGTGACACTTTAGACACTCAAATGTGCAATACTTCAAGTACAGTTATGATTTGCAAGCAATAATCGTAGTTTAACAACTTCGATTAGTTAAATCAGCTAATATGAACACGACAACCGATCGAAATCCATAAACATACCTCCAAATCAATCCGTTGAGCACCAGACACCTCAAGAGTTTCTACATCTAACGAATCAATCCTCGGCCCAGTCCGAATCAGCCTGTGGTCTACATTATCTTCATCCTCAGAATCCAAACCATTTCGCAACGGTAAATTTTCATCTCCATAGCCATCAATCAATGAATCATCTGCGTCTTGAAAAACCCATCGGTAAGATTCAACTGAATCCATTGAAGTTAATCCTCCATTCCCCCTACTTGTAACGGATCCATCCTCTTCTGCCATTCTGTAGCCTTGATCTTTCACTGATGCATATGGAATCAACGAGGATAATCGGACAGTTGTTACTCCTCAAAAGTTGAATCCAAAGTGAAATAGAAACCCTGGGTTTTGTTCTAATCTTGCTGATGTCATTTATTCTGATTGGATAGTCTCGTTGATTGTAATTTGTATTTAGTGGAGTTTGTTTTTTCAGCGTTTTTGTTTTAACGTTTTTCATTTAAAAGTTTCAAAATTTCCATTATATTTTCTGTGTTTGACAATTATAACAATTTTGCTTCAAACATTTCAAAAGTTATAACCCTTTTGCTCCAAACTTTTCGAAATGTCAGCGAGTATAATAGAGACAGATTGGAAAAGTCAGGGAGTATAATGGAGACAAATTGGTAAACACAGGGAGTATATTGGACATTTTGAAACCTTTGGATGAAAAGCGTTATTTAGTGCAAACTACATGGAGCAAAAACGAAGTTTACTCAAATTTTTAACAGGAAAACTTATTTTTTTACTTTACGTGTTTTGACAGTTTTAACCCTTTTCGTTCAAACTTTTTAAAATTACTAGTATATGCTTTATGGTTTGATAGTTTAATCATTTTGCTTCATGTGGTTTGACAGTTATAACCCTTTTCCTCCCTGTAATTTGGAAAAAAATAGAGTATAATGGAGGCATATTGGAAAAGTCTGGAACAAAATGGTTAAATTGTCAAACCATTGGGAGCCTAATGGTCATTTTGAAAAGTTTGGAGCAAAAGGGTTAAAACTGTCAAACCACAGGAAACAAAAAAGAAGCTTTTCCTTTTTAATATATTTAGAAGTAAATTACTATTTCGACCAATCTGATTTCTAATTTTCAATGGTTTAATTATTTCAACTAAAAATAAAGAGTAAACTTCGTTTTTGCTCCCTGTGGTTTGGTCAAAATACCGCTTTTGCTCCAAAAGTTTCAAAATGCTCGTTTTGCTCCAAAAAGTATGCATTATGTCTCAATCAGCTCCAACCCACTGACACCGTTTATTTTTTCTGTTAAATGTAAGGGTATTTTAGACTTTTTATACATAAAGGCTAGTTGTGTCATTTAGTTACTAATAGAAAAAAAAACAAATTAAAGGACTAACTCAAATAAATACCCAACTATTACCACCCCCATTTCCTTCCCCTTTGACCACATCACCACTGCTGAGCCACCGCACCTCCACCACCACCGTAGATCTTCACCGGACGGCACCACCACCGTAGACTTGCACCGCACCGCACCACACCAGCTCCATCGTCCACCAAACCACATCACAACTATCAACCTTCGAGCTCTCGGATCCACACCACCGTCATCGACCCTCAAGCTCTCGGATCTACTCCACCGCCATCGATCTTCTTTAACGTTACCGGAGGCTACAGCTGATTAGGTTTCTGGTTCAACTAAGGAGATGATTTAGTTAGGGACTAGTTCGATTAGGTTTTATTTTTCTATAACGGGGTTTTGCAGGTTTGTAATGGGGGTTTTGTAGGTACCGATAGCGGTGGTGGTGGTGACGGTCGGAAAGAGGATGATAGCTAACAGTGATGGAGCGACCGATAGTGATGGAGCTCGGTCAATGGTGGTGGAGAGCTTGGCCGATGATGGTGAGGTTGGCCGATGGTGATGGTGGTGGCTGCGGCGACAAGCGCTTTTTGTTGTGGTCGATGGTAGGGCAGAGAAGAGAGAAATAGAGATATTTACATAAGAGCCCTTGATAAAAAATTTTACACAACTAGTCCCTTTATTAACTTGATTAAATGACACAATTAGTCCTTAGTTATAAAAAGTCTAAAATACCCTTACATTTAACAGAAAAAATAAACGGTGTCAGTGGGTTGGAGCTGATTGAGACAGAATGCATACTTTATGGAGCAAAACGAACATTTTGAAACTTTTGGAGCAAAGCGGTATTTTGACCAAACCACAGGGAGCAAAAACGAAGTTTACTCAAAAATAAAATATTTTATCAATGCAGTCATGTGGTTAAACAACTAATGTTTTGGTTATAGTTGAAAACTAGGGACTTTATAGTTTATAAATCCATAAAAAACTTTTAGTTTATTATTATCAGTCTCAACTCAAACTAAAGAAGAAGGACTTTTAACGTGATTGTTAGCGAAGGGCCTCAGGTTTTTATTTCATTTAAGACCCAAAAATAGTTAAGCCAGCCCTCATGAACATCGCCTTGTTCTTGATCAGTGATTATGATGGTTTGTAATAGCGCATGGAGGAAGAAGCATACAACAAGGGTTCGGGATAAAATATATGTTTTTTTCTTCTTTGAAAGAACTAATCTTATATTTTATTCCTTTTTTTTAAATAAACATCGTTATTTATGTTATCCCCATAATTATTGTGATTTTTCTTTCTTTTACATTAATATCACATCACCCTTATTTTTCACTCTAAAGCATTGCAACGCTCTCTAATGCCCTAACACATAGATTTGTATATTAATCATGTAGGGGTCTTCATCGGTTCGGTTAACGGTTTGTTCGGTTTATTCCGTTTTAAAAAATTTTCCCCCTAACCGTTAAACATAACCGAATTCGGGATATGGTTATCCGAACCGAATACAAACCGAATTGAATTCAACCGAACAAACCGATTAAAAACCAAATAAACCGGTTAAAAACCGAATAAACCAAATTCAATATGATATTATTAATAAAAATAGTAAATTTAATTATGAATTCGGTTTCATCGGTTAACCGAACAAACCGAATTCAAAAAATATCTAAAACCGTTAACTGAACCGAAAACTGAATTCGGATACGGTTAGGAACCAAACCGAAAACCGAATTCAGAATTCAGTTCGGTTTTTTTCGGTTACGGATACGGTTCAGTTATTGGTGTTGAACGGTTTTTCTGAACACCCCTATAAGCATGGCATTTGTCTCATTGATACCAAGGTGTGTTAAGGTGTTTCTCAATATAATAGGATTAGGGTCAAACCTTAAAATAAAAAAAATGGAAAAGTGGCTTTTCAAAAAAGTATATTAAGCATTCATGTTTATATACATATGTGTGTGTATTTTGTGTTTGTACGAATACATAGGATTGATAATTTAGCTGTCATTCAATTAAAAAAAGTTACATTTGGTTTGTAATGTGATTATTTTGTATCAAACCGTAAAACCGTTAGTTTGATTCGGCTTTATTTTTAACTGCCTCGAAAAGACCAAATCTAGAAAGCTGAAATGTAAAACCACACCATTGATAATAGTTTGTTTGGTTCGGTTTTTATTATCCGAATACTTTAGTTAACAGTTTGGTTAACGATTTGAATAACAAGAGGAACCTTAATTATAATAAATAAAAATGTTACTTGGACACGTGTCATTATATCATACACTCAAATTTATGTTTTTCAGCTTATTTTTAACTTGTTATTGATTTTCATAATAATATATAAATAGAGATTGTTATTTCTTAGTAATATGTGATTTGTTATTCCCTAATAACAGTTTCTTTTTTATCCAATTCCACCTTTACATTTAAAAAAGAAGTAAATTATAATTGTGTTATTTTGATGACTAAGGCTGTGTAATACATAGTCTCTATGACTCTATCTAATGACTTTATATAGAATTTTATTTATTTTATTTTTTTGAATAACTTAGAAGAAACAAACGTGAACTTGATTATTAATTTGCAAATTTCCTTTTAAATAAATTATAACTTTATGAATAAAATTCCAAAATTATTGGACTTTTGTGACAATTGTTTTTATGCACATGAGATATCACCCACAAGATCGTACTTGATATGTTTTTTTTTTGGGCATTTTAGAGCATATAATCGTCACAATACTTCATGTTTTTTGAATAAATTACTAAGTGGTTGGAACTTGGATGCTTTTTTTATGCTTCACGTGTATTGACCATTAATTATGACTTTTTTGTCGATAGGAATATGTCATCTAATAGTGATCAAGTTTCTCAAGTGTTACAATTATGTTATCGAAAGTTTTTGTCTATTGAAAGTCACTCAACTTTCACTATTTGTTCTAACTATGTGTAATTTTTTATAAATATATAAATACTTTAAAATTAATAGAGGCAAATGAAAATAATGAATATTTATTAATAATAAGTGATTTCTTTTTCTAATTAACTTGAAATAACATGTAATCATGATAATAAAGTTTCAAAGATGTTAAATTTAAGTAAAATTAAGACAAAATAATAATTAAATATCTATAAATATTTATATGTGTTTCATTTACCTCAATTAATTTTTAAAAAAATAAATATTATAAAAAAATTATACATGAATGGAACGATTTGTAAAAGTTGAGTGATTTTAAAGAGATAATATCTTAATTGAAACCCGACCCGATTAGTAGTTCGGGTTAATCGAATGCAGGTCAAGTTAATCGGGTTCAGGTATTTTCAACACCCTTAATCTCAATGGCCCCTAAAAATCTCCTTTACCTTTTTTGCATAATTTCTCGTTTGATTCACAAACTACTAGATTATGTTTAGCGAAATAGTTCACATACAATAATTCTCAAAATGCTTCTCTTTAATATTCTTTCTCTCTCTTAAATTTAACTCTACACTACTTTATCAATTGTTTTGTTACTATTTAATCTTGGACACATTTCACAATAAATTAACTGTAACGAAAGCAAGCGTCAATTGTAATGAATACAAACCCAAATGAAAACAAAAAATGTTAAAAACATATATAACTAACACAAAAAAAAGTTCATGGTCATAAAATCGTTATTTTTAGTTAGTTTCATTATTTAATTTAAGAATTGTTAATGTTATTTATTAAATAGTATAGTTATTTAATATAATAATTGTTAACATTTAATTATTTATTTATGTGTGTCAAATAAAAAAGGATGCATGACCTCGTATTCGAACGTGAGGATAAATGGGAGGAAGAGACCTAACACACAACACAAAATACAACTTATCAAAATAGCAAAAGTGGATTTTGCTATACAATAAATATTTTATATTAAAATAAAAAAATTAAAAACTATATCACCGTTCACAAGTTGATAAATGTATATATTGTAGTGTATTTTCTTTTATTTGTAACAATTAAATATAAAGAAAAAAATTAATTATATGTTTATTAAATATATAAAAATTTGGCTTTTTCCAACCATACCCGGTCGTATATGCCTTGTATAGTTGTATGGTACAATTTCACACATACCCTATCCAACCCGATTCATAAACCAAAATCAAAACCATGTTCTAAAAAAAACTTGATTTTAGCCTACCTGGCTCCTATACGTAACCACTTAAAAAATACCCTGTTTGTGTTAAGTAAATCTAAAAGAAATTAATTGTAAATTACATATGATTTTGTTATAAAAATAATTTTATAAATAAAAAAATTCAAAATTTCCAGGAAGAAAAAGACCCTATGCAATCACACATGCCAATAACCACTCCATCATTGGGTAAAAGAAAAAGATAATTTTTTTTTCTTATGTATGTATGTATGAGATTAAAATGGACCTTTTACCTCGCATTACAAGTGTTCACAAACCAAATGTGAAACTTTGAAATGATATGAACCAAAGCCATATTCCATAATATGAAGAAGTCTCGAGAATTATTCGTTTTATTTTCTCTTAAATAGCGTGTTATAGGCAGTGTTTTGAAAACCAGGTCGGACCGGGAACCGGTGAGAATGCCGATATTTGCATGCGAACGGCCCTGGAGGGAATCGGCCGGTTTGTTGGTCGGACAGGGAACTGGTTCACTGGTTGGACCGGATTTTCAAATTTTTTTAACTAAAATCCAAAGAATGAAATATTAAAATCATACATTGTAATTTTTTTAACATGAGTATGTTTGTTTAAACATTAATTAGGTTCATTTAAATGTGTTTATACTTCTATAATTTTTTGGATCCGACCGGTCCGACCAGTAACAATAAGACGTCTGGTCCGATTCTGAAAACATTGTTGTCCCTTATTGAACGAATATATTTCTATGGAAAAATAGAGCATCTTGCAGAAGTCTTTGCCAGGGCTTTTCAAGCGAATTTATGGTTATTCAAATATTCTTTCATGCATTATGTTAGGTATCAAGGAAAATCAATTCTTGCTTCAAAAGGGACGTTTCTTTTGATGAATAAATGGAAATCTTACTTTGTCAATTTCTGGAAATCATATTTTGACCTATGGTCTCAACCAGGAAGGATTTATATAAACCAATTATCCAATCATTCCCTTGACTTTCTGGGTTATCGTTCAAGTGTGCGGCTAAAGCCTTCAATCGTACGCGGTCAAATGACTCGGCACCGTCGGATCACTAAGGCCGACTTTCGTCCCTGCTCGACGGGTGGGTAATGTTTTACTTTTTTAAAAACATATTACTTGCCATCTATTCTTTTTATAAAACATAATGATGCCAATTTTTTTGTCATCATGACTGAAAATCAAAAGGTTGAAAAGTTTTAATGAAGATAAAAGTCAAAAAAAGAGAATGAAGCAGTAATGGATATATATATATATATATATATATATTATTTTAATACTAGGGTTTCATAAAAGCTTCACTATGGACCCTCAAGGAACTTATTTCAGATCAGCCTTAGCCCTTATGCCCCTAACTTTATAAATGTTTTGGATCTGGCAGCGGGGCCACAAACATTTAAAATTTTACTCAATATATAAATGTTTTGCTTCAAATAAGAATCAATATATTATTAACAAAGATATTTTTTATAACTACATAATTCAAAGAAATACAAAAGTAACTTCGATTTTAAAAAAGTTAATTATATAATTTGAGAAAGTTAAATTTGTCAGGTCAGCCATTTGTAATCTTTAAAATAAATGTGTTGAATAAAACATTGGGTTATGATTAAAAAAATATGGTTTCATGTGAAATACAAATTTATTTTCAAGATTACAAATAGAAAACTCAGTTAGAGTTTAAAGGTTTTATCTCTAATCTAAGATCATGTTTTCACATGATACAATTATTTTTTCAATCATATTCATAAATCCACCCCAATCAATTGGCAGGTAAATATCTAGTTTCGCAATCTTATACCTTATCTCCTTAAGATACAAAGGCATTTATCTCAACTCACGAATACTATCGATCTGATCGTTCTCATCAGCCAACGGTTGGAGTCTACAATCCCCAATCAGAACGACCGATTATTTAAAAAACGACCCAAAGACGTATGGTCAAATCGTACGGTTGGACACCCGGTCCAATCTGGTTATGTGAGCATTGCTTTCAACCAAAAACCCATATTAGAGGTGCCAATATTGACAACTTGACGTGTTAAAAGATGCATGGGTTTAAATGAGTCAACTTTAAAATAAGTCTAGAAAGATCACTTTTAGCATAAACACAACACTTACAAAGCTACATTGCCACAAAATAATAGCTAAAACTTTTTTGAAAGATGGACGATGGGAGGATGCCAAAGCCTACATAAAGGACTTCGAGGCAAAGGAAATGCATACCAACACATGTAACAAATATAACTTTTTTAAAAAATTATTCGTGTAAATAACCAGTTACATCTACCATCCACATGCGCATATGAATGTGTTTTGAATTTAATTTTTGTAAACTGCTAGTGCTTGCAACTTTTTTAGACACACCTGTGCTTTTATTATGTAAAGTGACCAACTCACATGTGCAGATTGTTTAATTATATGTATATATATGGTATTAAAAGAGTTCACACATCTACTGACCCCTACATTGTGATCCTCAACTAATTAAGACTTGAAATATTGGAGCAAATAAACCAAGCAATACTTCAATAACTAAAGGTTTCATGCATGTGTATTCATCTCAATATTTATCAGATAGCGAACGTAAAGATGCTAAGCCGCAGATTTTAAAGATCAGATGTAATCAGCTACATATATCATCTTTACTTTGTACAAGATATGGGAAGGAGAGTTAACCTGGCATTCCACTAGCTTGTATCAGCTTCCCCTACAGTTGCTGCTGCTTCCGCTTGTAACTCATCATACGCCTTGGTTTCTTCGTTATAAGAGTACCTGGTACGATGACGTTCGAGTTTCTAACATTAGTAAATGAAGAAGAAATAATTTTCAAAATTTGTTTTAGTGTGACCAAAAAGAATGTTTACTTTCAAAATAACTCATCAAGTTTCCCATTCTCCCTTAAATGTAGTCTTATAACTAAACTGATTTAGTTGCACATTCCTAAAACTCTGCACGTTTCATATAGTAAAATGGCATTTAACTGTTTAAAAATACATAAATTGCAAATTTATAAAATTTGGCATCTTTCTTCTAGTGCCAGTCGACACTTATGTTCGGACAGAGGAATCCGTACTTTGTTAACAGTTAGTAACTTTCTATTAAAGGTGCCAATTTTGAGCCATTTGCTTATGAACTGGTACACAGGTTATGTTTAACCTCTACAAATCAACATTTAAATTATAAAAAAGCTGGCTAAAACAAAAACAGGAACCGAAGTGTATATTTATGCATAAAACTTTTCAAGATAGATATATTGCCACTAATTATCCAAAAAAATTCTAAAAAATTGGGTCAACCTGATCTGTTTTGACTTCATCAAACAAAAATTGATCATGATGTTATTAAGAAAACAGCATTCACATCTACGTATTTGAAGTTTTGGGACAAACAACATACCCAGCAAAATCCCAATTCGAGTGGCTCTTGGGAGGGGACAGATGAAAACAAACCTTACCTCTACCTAAAAGGGAACAGGGAGGCTAATTCGTGAGAGTCCCCGGCTCAAAGATCCGCCTTATATTTATTTATTTATTTATATTATTATTATTATTATTTATTTATTTATATTTATTTTTTTACATGCATACATATATATACATATGTCTTGCCTTAAAATCACACCATAAAACTGGCTCGCAAAAAATAAAAACGTGTAAACAACTAAACATATAGCCAAATAGCAAATTCGCCTAATCGAAACAAATAACAACAGAACCATATAGGCCATACACCTAAATGTATATGCCAGACATAGCACATAAAGCCAAGGAAGCAGCATTAATATGCAAAAAAAAACAGTTTTAACCTAGCCCTACAGCCCTCTAACCCGCAACCAAGCATATAAACACATAAGTATATAGGCATATATCATACAATTCAAACCACTAAACAATCGATTTAATCAGCTGCACGTTCTACACGCAAAGAGGTGACCTAGATCTAAAGCCAAACCTAAAAAGTTCTGGGACAAACAATTTCCATTATTCCCTAAATCTATGTTTACAGGTCTTGATGTTTACACGGAGTCTCACCATTGATTATGATATGCAGAATTCATTTAAGCTGGAACTTAGAATGCTTGATCAAATTACATGAAGAAATAGTTGCAGAATTCAGATTTGTTGGAACACAGTAAAGAGTATCTTACCACTGCCCAGATGCTGCATTGCAATACAGTCCCGAAGAGGGGTCGTAATAATAACCTAAACTGCTGCTGTAGTAGTACCTGTAAAAAAAATATAGTGAGTTGAAGAAATTCTGAAATTGGAGCCAAGGGTTTCTCTTGAACAAGCCTCTCTTTCTCACAGACAGAGGTAAGCTTTGCCCATATCTTAACCTCCCAGAACCTACCAATAGATTTTTTCTAAAAGCGGGATTCACGGGAAATGGCAGTGGTTGTTGTAAGTTGAACAAGCTAACAGAAAACACGCAAAAACACAAAGTTACTATGTACACAAAAGACAAGCACAAAGATCCATACCCTGAAGACTCATCAAATACATAATCGTTTTGTGTAGGACCAGTGCCTGCAAGTGAAAATAACAAGTAAAGGTAAAAAGATAATCAGCATAAAAAAAAATGCAGCTTGGATCAGCCAAAAAAACATATCTCCACACCATTTGACGGATCGACAATAGCCTTTTCATCATCACCGTCTGCAAACATGTCAAAACCATCATCATTGTTTGAAGTATTATCTGCTGCATGTTTTTCCATTGAGATTGAAGCCACTGGTGACAGAGTAATCAGATTGCATAATTGCTGAACTTGAAGAGGTGCCTTCTCCTCTAGCACGTGCTAGCTTCTCAAATCCCTCTGTTTTAGTCAAAAATAATAGAACAACAAGTGTGTGTCATTGTGCTGATAAATTGGTTCATAAATGGGGTGATTTGTGTTATGTTTTACCTCTTAATAAGTAAAGTAAAATAAAATGTTCAGCACTTCAGCTGCTAACTTTAAAGGACACGGCTAAGAAAAGTCACCAAAAGTGTCTTTTTTTTACGCAAAAGGCCTCCTAAATGATTTTATTTAAGAAAATTATATTACCATTGAAATAATATGGTTATTGCAAACACATTTGCAACAATTTTTTTAAGAAAAAATAAAAATTATATGTTACTAGTCAAGCGCAAATCATTCTGCTTAGACCCTAGCCAAAAGTCACACCTATTGAACTACTAGGTTAGGGCCCCGTGTATTAAACGGGTTGAATGAAAAAACTATAATAAATAATCATGTGAAAATTTAGACAATATTAGAAGATCTTTTGATATAAAATATGACTAAAATTTTGTATAATTTAATAATCGAAGTTTTAAAATATTTATATTATTTCTTTACACGCTAATTTTTTTTCAAATTTTGTTTCTTTAAACATTTTGTTTTAAAATACTATTATTAAAAATTGTATATTTTATAATAATTTAGATTTTAAAAATGTGTTTTTTTTATATTAACATATTTTTAATGTACTAAAAAATTTGTTTCTTAGTTTAAAAATGTAAAAAATAATATTTAATGTTTAATATTACTATTTAATGTGTATTTAATAGGAGAGAGAGGCGGGAAATCCTGATTGAGGTGCTCTAGAATCACGCTATGTGTCCTTAAAAACTTTTGATTTATTAGAATAGATAGATAGATTACCACCTCCCTACTACCCCCCCCCCCTTTCCCTCTCTCTTTTTTTTTAAGAATTAGAAATAGCAGTTTCCTAATGTGAATAGTAAATTTTGATTTATGATTTCCTAAAAAGACTAGCCAGGTATATAGTTCGAACCTGCTTCCCTCTGAAACACCTCCTGTTTTTCATCGTACACGTCTGCATCAAAAAAAAAAATCCATTAATCAGAATGTTAACAAATTTGTGTAACCTGATCCTAAGATAAACACTTAAAAAAGATGATCTCAACTGTAGTCGCCATCCTCCATTAATTTTGAGGCATCTTCAGTTAGTTGATCAAAAACAAGTTTTGTTTCAGCTGACATCTTTTCCTTTCTACTGTTTGAACCTCCTTTCAGCCTTCTTAAGGCTTGCAGGACCTAAAAGGAGTTTTATACTTGAAGTGAGATTGATGTCACAAAAATTGGAGCATGAAGCAAAACAATGACTATTTAGGGGTATTTGTATTACTCCTATTAATAAAAAGCATTTACGGTTGGTTTCGTTGGACTACTACATTATTAGACATATTAGCCAATAATAGTATTAATATAATATAGAGGGATTAGAGCGTAAATGTTTCTCTTATATATTCATTGTATTTCTTCTTTTTCTAATACAGCAAATGATAATTACATTTATCAATTCTATTGTGGTATCTAGAGCCAACCCTAGATAGCCGTCTTTTTTTTCTCTTCCTCCCGTCCAGAAACTTCCGATCACTATTCTGCCACCACATGGCACTTCTTGCTGCCATCTCCCAAACCGACAAGAAGATTCACAATTCTCATAAGTTCGGATTCAATTTGTCACCCACTAATTATGGATTTTGGAAGATGATGATTCAACCCTTCTTGGTCACGAATGGTTTGTTCGACTATGTTGATGGCACCAATCCGTGTCCGCCAAAAACAGTTTCATCTGCCACAACCGCAGCAGGAAAAGAAACTACAACCGTTCCCATAACTCAGCTGAACCCTAACTACAACATTTGGCTCTCTAACGATGCTCACATCCACATGCTCATTATGTCAACTATTTCTGAAGCCTCTTTCCAACATGTACAGGGAACTACATCCCGTGATCTTTGACTGTCTCTCGAACGTGCGTATGCACCCGATACCTCTTCACGGATTTACACTCTCAATACTCAATTGTTGAAAATCGCAATGAAAGGTGATGAGTCTGTTTCTGCATCTCACTCGAGCATAGGAGTATTCTGATGCACTCGCGAATGTTGGTGATCCCATGAAAGAACAGGACGTGGGTATGCTTGTTATCTCTGGCTTGCGAGAAGAATACAATGGGTTGAAAGTTACTCGTCTCACTCGACAATTTCCAACTGCTTTTGTCGAGCTTCATGGGCTCCTATCGGATCATAACTACATGATTCATAAGCCATCACCTGACATCTCACCAGCACAGTCCTTTGCAACTGCTACAAACAACCGATACCCTGCTGTTCCGACTTCTGGTCAAACGTTTTCACAACCCGAGGCTGTTCATGCTATTCAACAGCTTGCAACTCAACTTGGTTTTCAACTTCAGCCATTTTCCTCCCAGCCAGTACAAGCTTATTATACAAACAGAGCAGCCACCAATCGTACAAGAGGCTTCAACAATCGCTCGGGCAGCACTCGTGGGAGAGGAAACTACAACAACCGCAATCAAGGAGGAGGTAATCGTAATCAGTTTTCTTGGGCTTCTAATCAAAATACTGTGTATGGAACTTGCAATAGGTGTGGTATTGGCCATGTTCCCTCACAATACCCAAATCGTGATCCTACTACACTGCGGAATCGAAATCAGCCATCTGCAAACTTTACAGATTATCGATCACAAGCCTCTTCCTCCACTTGGCTTCCTGACACCGGATCTAATCGACATGTGACTCATGATCTCAATAGTCTTGATCACTCTGAAGCCTATTATGGTGAGGATACTTTTCATGTTGGCAATGGTAAGGGTTTACCCATTCTCCATATTGGTTCTACAAAATATTTCTCTCCAAACAAAACCTTTTCTCTTCAACATATACTTCATGTTCCTAAAAATTAAACGCAATCTTCTTTCTGTACAACAATTTTGTCATGATAACCATGTGTTTTTTGAATTTCATGATACTTTCTTTTGTGTGAAGGACAAGTCTACACGCAATATCCTCCTCACGGGTCCAAGTAACGGTGGACTCTACTCTCTCCATCTTCCTCGGATACAAGTTGTTCCCAACGTAGCTTTCTCTTCCACAAAAGCTTCTTCTACTACTGACCCCAACTGTCAATCAGCCCAATCCACCTTTGTAGTCCCATCTCAGCCAACTCGACCACCGTTGATACATACTTACAAACGTCGTTTCAAAAATATCTCCACCACTCCAACTCATTCCCGACCACCCAATCTTCGTCCAAATCCTGTTCCGACCAAGCCCTACAATGCTTCTTCTCCTCATACCCAATCTACCTCCCAAGAAAGCCAACCTGCTACCTTTAACATTGCCAACAAACATCCTCAATGGCGTAATGCCATGGCTGATGAGTATTCAGTTCTTATGAGAAACGGCACATGGTCCTTAGTACCACGTGTTCTGGATTCAAATATTGTTGACAGTAAATGGGTCTACAAGATTAAACGTGATCAAATAGGGAAAATCATGCGTTATAAAGCACGTCTTGTTGCAAAAGTATATCGTCAACAACCCGGCATTGATTATCAGGAGACATTCAGCCCGGTCGTCAAAGCCACCACCATCCGTGTCGTTCTTTCTTTAGCAGTCTCACAAAAGTGGCAGCTGCGACAGTTGGATGTTCAAAACGCATTTTTACATGGTTATCTCAAAGAGACTGTGTATTTACAACAGCCTCCGGGTTTTATCAACCCAAACAAACCAGATCATGTTTGTCTTCTCCACAAGTCCTTATATGGGTTAAAACAGGCACCACGAGCATGGTTTCATCGGCTATCTACTGCTCTTTATAACCTTGGATTTCACGGTTCTAAGACTGATCCATCGTTGTTTATCTACTCCTCTCGTGGAACCTTATTATACATGCTTGTCTACGTTGACGATATTCAGGTAATAATTCACAGGAGCTTGACCGAGTAGTACAAAGTCTTAGTCGTTCCTTTGTTGTTCAAGACATGGGCCCTCTCTCTTACTTTCTTGGTATTGAAATTCTTCCTCAAGGTTTGGAACTTATTTTATCCCAAAAGAAGTATATTCTTGAATTACTTGAGCGGGCAGGTCTCTCTAAAGCCAAACCGGTTCCTTCTCCAATCACCACCACTGCTACTCTTGCTCTTGGTGACAGCCCACCATGTGCTGATCCGGTTAAATATCGCCAAGTCGTAGGAGCTCTTCAGTATGTCACATTGTCTCGTCCGGATATTACCTTTGCGGTCAACAAGGTCTGCCAATTTATGCACTCTCCAACAGAAAATCACTGGCCCGCGGTTAAACGGATATTGCGCTACTTGCAAGGCACTTCTGATTTTGGTCTTCTTCTTAAACATGATTCTGCTACTCTTCTTCATGTGTATACCGATTCTACCTTTAACAATATAACAGCGTACTCAGATGCAGACTGGGCTGGGTGCCCGGATGACCGTCGCTCCACAGGGGGATATGCCATCTATCTCGGATCTAACCTTGTATCTTGGTCGGCTCGCAAGCAGCGAACTGTCTCTCGGTCATCAACAGAGTCTGAATACAAGGCATTAGCTGACACAGTTGCTGAACTTACATGGCTTCAAACACTTCTACTTGAACTTCAGGTTCCTACCAAGACGGTTCCTACATTATGGTGTGACAACCTAGGTGCTACATACTTGTCCGCGAATCCAGTTTTCCATGCGCGTACAAAGCATGTGGAAGTCGACTTTCACTTTGTTAAAGAAAAAGTAGCTCAAGGACAATTGTCAGTTTAGTTCATTTCTACCAATGATCAGATTGCCGACATCTTTACAAAACCTTTGCCGTCACAACGATTTCTCTTCTTAAGATCCAAGCTGCAGATCGCTTCCCAGCCTTAGCTTGCGGGGGGATATTACACATATTAGCCAATAATAGTATTAATATAATATAGAGGGATTAGAGTGTAAATGTTTCTCTTATATATTCATTGTATTTCTCCTTTTTCTAATACAACAAATGATAATTAAATTTATCAATTCTATTGTACATCAAAAAAGGACACTTTTTGCATCATCTGACATGTTGACATGATGATACTATGACAATATACATAATTCATAGACGCAAAAATTTAAATCAAAGTAGTCTCTAAAATATTAGAAATTTCTAGCATGTACTAAAATTAAATAATAGGTAATTAGTACAAATCAAAGTGATTCAATTCTCTAATCTTTATAATAACATGCATGTTCTTATGAATTCCTGCAATATAGACTTAATATGTAGATTTCATTAATTAATTCACCATATAAATAAATAGAATCATGCAAAAATAATAAATTATCAAGAAATTCTACAGCTGTTAGTCAATGACGAGTGATTAACAAAGAGAGAAAAAACCGATTAGTATACAAGACAGGCATGTCAGGGTATTCTATAACAAGTTTAGTTCAACATAGTGCCTGTAAAACAAGCAGGGTCCAGTTGAGTTGACTTGCAACCATGGTTTAAAAAAAACAGTCTGAGGCGGCGCCTCAAGGCGAAACAGGAGAAATTCATTTTTTAGGCGACGTCTCACAACATTTTAAGAAACGTGCGCCTCACTGGGCTGAGGCAGTATAGATGGGCTTGAGGCAGTCAGGTAATTAGAGGCGGCTAATGGTGTACCAAACTTGTTAACGAATCGCGTACCTAATTGTGTAAAATCGAGAAATTGTCGACGGAATCGCCTCTACAGACGAAGAGACACTAATTTTCAGACGAAGGGTCTTATTCAGCGGTGAAGATGAGTAGGTGATTTCAGACGAACGCGTTCAATTGAGGCGATAGCATTTAAGACGAACGTCGATTTTCAGACAAAGGGTCATTTCCTTTTCCCGAATTCAGGTGGAGCAGGTGAGGCGTTCCAACTCCCTGTTGATTGGCTTCAGCATTCCACTATTCGCAGTCCACAATTCATCTCCCGTTTTCCCAATTTCACGACTTTAGGGTTTTTTTAAATAGCACACTGTAGGAAGGAAGCAAGGAGCCAAGGAATGTACTTAATTTGGAATTTTGATTTTGATTATCAATTTTCAATACTAGCTTATTCAAACTACTTCTAAATAAAAATTAATGGCTTTTCAATTGTGTAAAGTATTTTTGTGTTTTATAGACTTTGTCCTTTTTATGTTTATTGAATTTGATGTTGAAATTAGTTATAAAAGTTCTTTAATTATTGTTTAGTATTTTTTTTGACAGATTTATTATAAAAATATATATTTATTTACTTCCGCCTCGCTTTGACTTGAGGCGTACGCCTCGTGAGGCAGAGGGAAAACGCCTCGAGGCGCGATTCTGTTCTTTTAAACCTTGCTTGCAACCAATTTTTTGTCCATTATGCAACTAATAACAATAAACCATTTTATTTGACAGGTTTGAGGAGAAAGAAACACCAAATCAATTAAGCAACTCTTACAAACGGGTTTAAAATTGCCAGCTTTATATAGAAATATAAAAAAGGTTATGAATGAAGACTAGAGAGTAGAGAAATTGTGTCATAACAAGGAACTTACTGTTTCCCCTGGTTCAAGCACATCAGCAATCCGTCTCTTAATTCTCCCAATATCTTGACTTGTAAGGTCAACAGCTTCAACTACACTATCTGTGATCACAGTGTGTCTTTGTGCAAGATTTGGATCAGCATCAATGCTATCAAGCCAGGCATCCTACAAAGATTCTCAAAGAAATGAGGGTAAAATAGTACAAACTTCACTTCATGGAAACCAAGGATCCAAAGTCTAAACATGTACCTTGAAGTCATTAGAAACATACTCAACATAATTTCCTGTCTGGTCAAAATAACCTTCTCTCCTTTCTTGTTCAAGATTGAAAGGTTCAAGCTGAATTCCATCATCTTCGAGTTGCTCATTATCCTGCAAAAAGCAACCACATATCATTAGTGTTCTTTATCACATTACTTTTTGCAAGTACAATTCCACTAAGATAACAGCAGCAAGTAAATCAGATTGAGAAGCATAAATTGAAGCATTTTAGCTTAACATATAATATCACATATTTGATTTAAAAGAAAGGTGTATTCCTCCAATTAAAAACATTAACAGTTGAGTAAAATTGGATTGCATTAAAATTCTTTATACTTTGAATGTTTAAATAACTTTAGAAGAGCTAGAAGGTCGACTGGCCACAAGGTTATCTCAATATATAGTATGTCAAAATATATTAAGGTCAAAATTCTGATAAAATAAGATTTTTAAAATGACTAAATTCATTGTTTGATACAGCAATCCATCATTAAATAAACGAATGCATATAGATGATTTCATGCTAAATAATTTTTATTTGAGCTTAGCCGTGACAGCATATGATTGTGCGGAACTAGGCTCAAAAGACAAACTATTAATTCAATTTGGCCATTCCATTGATATAGCAAGTCTGAAATAATTTGACTTTTTGAACAGGCAAACAACTACCAAGCCATATAAAAAAATAAGCATGATCAATAACTGCTTGGACAGATCATTCATATTTCAAATTTTAAAATGTGTAGTTGAAAACTTAGTTTCAATATAAGCAATTAGGTCGTTGGGGATGCGTAACACCCAGGCAAAAATGTATGTAGCACAAAACAGAAAACTTAAGCATATTAATAAATTTATGGTCTCATATTAGGTTTAAGTGTGGATATCAAGCTAGCTAACATCTTGGTTTTAAATTGTTGCGAATGATGGTTGCGGCCAATGCGAAGATGTGCGCTGGCTCCTCGCAACGCAACCCTTAATGCGGATGCAGTCCATGATG